>OZ004717.1:2500-5000 GCA_963924515.1 Vespertilio murinus | reverse complement strand
GGGTTAGGGTTAGGGTTAGGGTTAGGGTTAGGGTTAGGGTTAGGGTTAGGGTTAGGGTTAGGGTTAGGGTTAGGGTTAGGGTTAGGGTTAGGGTTAGGGTTAGGGTTAGGGTTAGGGTTAGGGTTAGGGTTAGGGTTAGGGTTAGGGTTAGGGTTAGGGTTAGGGTTAGGGTTAGGGTTAGGGTTAGGGTTAGGGTTAGGGTTAGGGTTAGGGTTAGGGTTAGGGTTAGGGTTAGGGTTAGGGTTAGGGTTAGGGTTAGGGTTAGGGTTAGGGTTAGGGTTAGGGTTAGGGTTAGGGTTAGGGTTAGGGTTAGGGTTAGGGTTAGGGTTAGGGTTAGGGTTAGGGTTAGGGTTAGGGTTAGGGTTAGGGTTAGGGATAGGGTTAGGGTTAGGGTTAGGGTTAGGGTTAGGGTTAGGGTTAGGGTTAGGGTTAGGGTTAGGGTTAGGGTTAGGGTTAGGGTTAGGGTTAGGGTTAGGGTTAGGGTTAGGGTTAGGGTTAGGGTTAGGGTTAGGGTTAGGGTTAGGGTTAGGGTTAGGGTTAGGGTTAGGGTTAGGGTTAGGGTTAGGGTTAGGGTTAGGGTTAGGGTTAGGGTTAGGGTTAGGGTTAGGGTTAGGGTTAGGGTTAGGGTTAGGGTTAGGGTTAGGGTTAGGGTTAGGGTTAGGGTTAGGGTTAGGGTTAGGGTTAGGGTTAGGGTTAGGGTTAGGGTTAGGGTTAGGGTTAGGGTTAGGGTTAGGGTTAGGGTTAGGGTTAGGGTTAGGGTTAGGGTTAGGGTTAGGGTTAGGGTTAGGGTTAGGGTTAGGGTTAGGGTTAGGGTTAGGGTTAGGGTTAGGGTTAGGGTTAGGGTTAGGGTTAGGGTTAGGGTTAGGGTTAGGGTTAGGGTTAGGGTTAGGGTTAGGGTTAGGGTTAGGGTTAGGGTTAGGGTTAGGGTTAGGGTTAGGGTTAGGGTTAGGGTTAGGGTTAGGGTTAGGGTTAGGGTTAGGGTTAGGGTTAGGGTTAGGGTTAGGGTTAGGGTTAGGGTTAGGGTTAGGGTTAGGGTTAGGGTTAGGGTTAGGGTTAGGGTTAGGGTTAGGGTTAGGGTTAGGGTTAGGGTTAGGGTTAGGGTTAGGGTTAGGGTTAGGGTTAGGGTTAGGGTTAGGGTTAGGGTTAGGGTTAGGGTTAGGGTTAGGGTTAGGGTTAGGGTTAGGGTTAGGGTTAGGGTTAGGGTTAGGGTTAGGGTTAGGGTTAGGGTTAGGGTTAGGGTTAGGGTTAGGGTTAGGGTTAGGGTTAGGGTTAGGGTTAGGGTTAGGGTTAGGGTTAGGGTTAGGGTTAGGGTTAGGGTTAGGGTTAGGGTTAGGGTTAGGGTTAGGGTTAGGGTTAGGGTTAGGGTTAGGGTTAGGGTTAGGGTTAGGGTTAGGGTTAGGGTTAGGGTTAGGGTTAGGGTTAGGGTTAGGGTTAGGGTTAGGGTTAGGGTTAGGGTTAGGGTTAGGGTTAGGGTTAGGGTTAGGGTTAGGGTTAGGGTTAGGGTTAGGGTTAGGGTTAGGGTTAGGGTTAGGGTTAGGGTTAGGGTTAGGGTTAGGGTTAGGGTTAGGGTTAGGGTTAGGGTTAGGGTTAGGGTTAGGGTTAGGGTTAGGGTTAGGGTTAGGGTTAGGGTTAGGGTTAGGGTTAGGGTTAGGGTTAGGGTTAGGGTTAGGGTTAGGGTTAGGGTTAGGGTTAGGGTTAGGGTTAGGGTTAGGGTTAGGGTTAGGGTTAGGGTTAGGGTTAGGGTTAGGGTTAGGGTTAGGGTTAGGGTTAGGGTTAGGGTTAGGGTTAGGGTTAGGGTTAGGGTTAGGGTTAGGGTTAGGGTTAGGGTTAGGGTTAGGGTTAGGGTTAGGGTTAGGGTTAGGGTTAGGGTTAGGGTTAGGGTTAGGGTTAGGGTTAGGGTTAGGGTTAGGGTTAGGGTTAGGGTTAGGGTTAGGGTTAGGGTTAGGGTTAGGGTTAGGGTTAGGGTTAGGGTTAGGGTTAGGGTTAGGGTTAGGGTTAGGGTTAGGGTTAGGGTTAGGGTTAGGGTTAGGGTTAGGGTTAGGGTTAGGGTTAGGGTTAGGGTTAGGGTTAGGGTTAGGGTTAGGGTTAGGGTTAGGGTTAGGGTTAGGGTTAGGGTTAGGGTTAGGGTTAGGGTTAGGGTTAGGGTTAGGGTTAGGGTTAGGGTTAGGGTTAGGGTTAGGGTTAGGGTTAGGGTTAGGGTTAGGGTTAGGGTTAGGGTTAGGGTTAGGGTTAGGGTTAGGGTTAGGGTTAGGGTTAGGGTTAGGGTTAGGGTTAGGGTTAGGGTTAGGGTTAGGGTTAGGGTTAGGGTTAGGGTTAGGGTTAGGGTTAGGGTTAGGGTTAGGGTTAGGGTTAGGGTTAGGGTTAGGGTTAGGGTTAGGGTTAGGGTTAGGGTTAGGGTTAGGGTTAGGGTTAGGGTTAGGGTTAGGGTTAGGGTTAGGGTTAGGGTTAGGGTTAGGGTTAGGGTTAGGGTTAGGGTTAGGGTTAGGGTTAGGGTTAGGGT
>OZ004716.1:51818832-51820816 GCA_963924515.1 Vespertilio murinus | reverse complement strand
CTAACCCTAACCCTAACCCTAACCCTAACCCTAACCCTAACCCTAACCCTAACCCTAACCCTAACCCTAACCCTAACCCTAACCCTAACCCTAACCCTAACCCTAACCCTAACCCTAACCCTAACCCTAACCCTAACCCTAACCCTAACCCTAACCCTAACCCTAACCCTAACCCTAACCCTAACCCTAACCCTAACCCTAACCCTAACCCTAACCCTAACCCTAACCCTAACCCTAACCCTAACCCTAACCCTAACCCTAACCCTAACCCTAACCCTAACCCTAACCCTAACCCTAACCCTAACCCTAACCCTAACCCTAACCCTAACCCTAACCCTAACCCTAACCCTAACCCTAACCCTAACCCTAACCCTAACCCTACTAACCCTAACCCTAACCCTAACCCTAACCCTAACCCTAACCCTAACCCTAACCCTAACCCTAACCCTAACCCTAACCCTAACCCTAACCCTAACCCTAACCCTAACCCTAACCCTAACCCTAACCCTAACCCTAACCCTAACCCTAACCCTAACCCTAACCCTAACCCTAACCCTAACCCTAACCCTAACCCTAACCCTAACCCTAACCCTAACCCTAACCCTAACCCTAACCCTAACCCTAACCCTAACCCTAACCCTAACCCTAACCCTAACCCTAACCCTAACCCTAACCCTAACCCTAACCCTAACCCTAACCCTAACCCTAACCCTAACCCTAACCCTAACCCTAACCCTAACCCTAACCCTAACCCTAACCCTAACCCTAACCCTAACCCTAACCCTAACCCTAACCCTAACCCTAACCCTAACCCTAACCCTAACCCTAACCCTAACCCTAACCCTAACCCTAACCCTAACCCTAACCCTAACCCTAACCCTAACCCTAACCCTAACCCTAACCCTAACCCTAACCCTAACCCTAACCCTAACCCTAACCCTAACCCTAACCCTAACCCTAACAACCCTAACCCTAACCCTAACCCTAACCCTAACCCTAACCCTAACCCTAACCCTAACCCTAACCCTAACCCTAACCCTAACCCTAACCCTAACCCTAACCCTAACCCTAACCCTAACCCTAACCCTAACCCTAACCCTAACCCTAACCCTAACCCTAACCCTAACCCTAACCCTAACCCTAACCCTAACCCTAACCCTAACCCTAACCCTAACCCTAACCCTAACCCTAACCCTAACCCTAACCCTAACCCTAACCCTAACCCTAACCCTAACCCTAACCCTAACCCTAACCCTAACCCTAACCCTAACCCTAACCCTAACCCTAACCCTAACCCTAACCCTAACCCTAACCCTAACCCTAACCCTAACCCTAACCCTAACCCTAACCCTAACCCTAACCCTAACCCTAACCCTAACCCTAACCCTAACCCTAACCCTAACCCTAACCCTAACCCTAACCCTAACCCTAACCCTAACCCTAACCCTAACCCTAACCCTAACCCTAACCCTAACCCTAACCCTAACCCTAACCCTAACCCTAACCCTAACCCTAACCCTAACCCTAACCCTAACCCTAACCCTAACCCTAACCCTAACCCTAACCCTAACCCTAACCCTAACCCTAACCCTAACCCTAACCCTAACCCTAACCCTAACCCTAACCCTAACCCTAACCCTAACCCTAACCCTAACCCTAACCCTAACCCTAACCCTAACCCTAACCCTAACCCTAACCCTAACCCTAACCCTAACCCTAACCCTAACCCTAACCCTAACCCTAACCCTAACCCTAACCCTAACCCTAACCCTAACCCTAACCCTAACCCTAACCCTAACCCTAACCCTAACCCTAACCCTAACCCTAACCCTAACCCTAACCCTAACCCTAACCCTAACCCTAACCCTAACCCTAACCCTAACCCTAACCCTAACCCTAACCCTAACCCTAACCCTAACCCTAACCCTAACCCTAACCCTAACCCTAACCCTAACCCTAACCCTAACCCTAACCCTAACCCTAA